>JAWZSL010000041.1:4317500-4322500 GCA_034769285.1 Lutjanus argentimaculatus | reverse complement strand
GTTGATTTTCTTGTGAAGTCTGCATCTGTCATTTGTTTGTCATTTGGCAGCTAAGTTAACAAGATAGGCATTTATTCATCTTGTATCGTGCCTAACTTCAGTGGATCATAAGATATAGTATCTGATATGGAATTAATCTGCAGATGCTCAAGTTTAAGATGAGACAAAACTTTTCTATGAATGTCCCTTTTTGAGCCACATCAAAGACCAAAATGTGTCCTGCAACAGACAAGGTAAGTTTTGTTTTTAGCCTAGCAGTTGTTGCTGACTTGCAGCCCCTACCAGCCGGTTAAGAGGAGTGTAGAGTCAGCAGTTGATAAAAAAAAACAGAGCAGTCAATAAAATGGGTTTGACAAAAATTGTGAATCATTTCCATGACAGGAGGTCTTTGAGCATGCAGTCATAAATGTGCACAAAAAAATGCCCCACATGGTCACTGTTAGGGAATTTTAAAATTTTAGGTATCATACAAAGGCTTGGAGTCACTCAGAGGCCTGCACTAACTTTAAACAGACATACTGTCTCTGTTCTAGACAGTCGATGCAGCTGTCTTCTCCTTTCAGATAAACAAGGGAACAAGTTGATAGTGTTGCTATGGCAGCAGAGTCAGAGAGGTGTTTGTCTTGTCTCTCTGCACAGAGAAAGAACTGTAATCATTGTAACATGCCGAGCATCAGCACAAATGATCTTTTGATGTAATAACAGACTGACCCTGAGCTAATAGACAAAGTTTTCTCCTGAGACTGAATCGTCATCAGGACAGAGCTTACTGATTATTCTTCATTCGTGGCCAGTATTATTAAAGTTTCAGCTAGACATATTGGACTGCTGTGTATTCTCTTTTGATGATGGCTGATAGATAAATCTCAACAGTCACTGACCAGATACTGGGTGTGGAGCAGGCAGATAAGATGTTCTTAGTTATTGTCCTCTGGGATTTTAACAAAGATGAACTCCCACATACAGACAAATTATTAAATGTCAGAGAGGGGAGTGTTTGGGTCACTGTTACACCCCGATCAACACTCTGACCACGTCATGGTCCACCTGATTCATGCACACAGGCTGAATCCAGGTAAACCTGCTGTAAGGACATCAGAGCGGAGGAACAGTGAAGCTGTGGAGGATCTTCCTGTGTGACTGGACTGTACTAACTCTCAGTGCTGCTATCAACAGTCTGGATGAGCACACAGAGGCTGTGTGAGGACTGGGACAGGTTTTATGAGCTAAAGTACAGGTTTAGCAAGGCAGTGAGAGATCCACCTCCCCCACCTCAGCAGGGGCTTGGGCCTCTACACCACTGCGCACCTCAGAGCCCCCTCCTCCTTTATCACAAAGTCCCTGTTAACACCTGGTATTAATATGCATCTTAGGTGGACAGCTCTGAGTACATCAGTTCACACCTGGCATTAAATGTGACCTCTTGTGATCTACATTTCATTTCCCCATTCTTTATGCAAATAAACATGTATCTGCATCATTTCTGTTTGCAAACCAAATATGTTGTTGTTTCAGTCAGCAGCCAAGGCTGAAGAATTCTTTTATACATCCATCTGTTATCAGATCAAACTCAGTGTGCTGCTCACTGAGAACTGAATTCAGAGGATATAATGTAACATGTATACTTGTCATGACTGTTTGATGAGATTTGTACTGTCTGTGCAAAGTGTCATATGTGTAACTGTATGGTTAGTTTGTGTGCAAATCTCTTGAAAGGACATGTCCAAGGATGCAAAATGAATTTCAGTGCATACTAACAATAATAAGTGAATAAGATATATTGTAGCTGGGACACACAGACATCATGTTTTAACACAAAGAAAAAAATAATTTTAATGCATAAATACATAACAATTTACAAGATGCCCAAATAATTAAGAATTTGTTGTAGACAGCGTTTCACAAAGTTTATAAAGTTTCTCCTAACTCAGCAACTCACAAAAATGTGCAAATTTTAAAGGAAGTCTGGAGCCTCTCTGCTCTCACTTTATTGGTTACTGTCAACTTGACATTTTTCATTTTCAATGAAATGTTGCCGTTTTTCATAAATTTAGTGGAAATGGTAATATTGTAATAAAACTGTGTGTTCAAAAATCTCTGGTAGCTGCTAAATGCTGACACTGACTCTTATCCCACCCACAGATACTACATGTTTTTAACGTGAAGTATACCTCTAAAGCAGTTCATTACATTAACTCCTCTGGATACGATCTCCTTGCACATATTTTTCATACTTCATACTGTGAACCTTTTCATACTCCATGGTCAATATTTTGCACTTCCCTGCACAAACTGTACAGCTCTTTAACTAAACAAATGCTACCTTTCTATTTTCTATTTCCTATTAATGCTTCTTGACTTGCAGTATTTTTTTTTTGTGATTTTTTATTTCTTTTATCTTTCCTTATTTTCTCTATGTATATTGTTATGCACCAAAACACTGAGACAAATTCCTTGTAGCCTACGTAAAAACCTACTTGGCAATATATTTGATTTGGATTTTGAGATTGAATGGTGGAGTTGATACGTGTAGCTATAGCCTACAGTTTTCATAACTGTATTTTCTATTCATTATGAATCACTTTCTGGTGGCTTAATTTTACTGTATCCTGGTAAACATCACCTGGAGAGGATGCTGACTTTTTGGCTGGGACATGCTGCTTTAGATCTTGGTGCTTTAGCACAGTGTCATGTACTGTATCGAGCCGTCATTGCATATGTGCATCATGTGCATTAAAACTCTTTTACAGGGTTCCCATTTCAAAATGGTTCAGCTTGAAATATTAAAAAGTCCAGAGAAGGAACATTTAGGGTATCTGCCACTGTTATCATTGTAAATGGTATGATGCCATGTGAGAATTGAAAGCTTGACAGTTGTAGCTCTTGCTCCATAGTTTACACACATACATGGGAGTGTTTCTGATCTTATCACATAACTCTCAGCAAGAAGAGGAATAAACGTATTTCCCTCAATAGCAAATTCATTTCAAGAAAGCAGATCATGAGTATGTGATCAGCTTCTTTCACTGGACCAACAACGGATGAAACATACTTATTGTTTTGCAGTTGTTAAAAGCTGTATGAAACCTACTTTGTGGCGCGAATGACAAGGTTTGCCAAAGTGCGTTTCCCATCAAGTTCATCTTGGTGCAGGGGCTGATGGGCCAGCAGCAGGCTGTAGTCCAGCACATTCAGCTCTTGAAGGAAGGCAGCGTCCACTTTCACTTGATGGGCAAACCAGGACTTCTCTCGATCTGCAGCAACACCACAAACATTTCATTTAGTGTGCCTTAATGCTTGCCAACTGCATGTGGCTCATTTTTTATGAAACAGTTAAAGGTAGAGTCAGTAGGTGTTCGTAAATGCATCAAGACATCAAATAGCAATGTTTTGGGTTGGTTGGAAGGAAATACAGGCAGAGGACAGGGTCTCTGTAGATTCCACCACACACTTCATAAGTGATGACTGGGATTATGTACATTATAACAACTTAGGTAGGAATTCATTCTTCCAGCCCAGGACTTTTACAGATTCCTACAACTGAGACATTACCTTCAGAAACATAAGGAATGGGAGCATATTTTCAACACACCATCCAAATTAGAGGAACTGTTAATGTCATTTACAGGGGAAAAGACAAAAAAGGGGGGTATAGTGCATGAAAAATTTATAAAGCACTACAACATGAATCTAATGATAATAATATGGATGTCAAAATGGGAATTGGAAGCATTATAATAATAGATGAAAAATGGAAGGAAACATTTAAAGCCAGGCATAAACTAACCAATAGTCTATCATAGAGGGAATTTGATTGGAAGGTAAAAAATGCGTTTTTT
Source organism: Lutjanus argentimaculatus (assembly GCA_034769285.1). NCBI lineage: Eukaryota > Metazoa > Chordata > Actinopteri > Lutjaniformes > Lutjanidae > Lutjanus > Lutjanus argentimaculatus. Next base: position 4,318,661 of record JAWZSL010000041.1, on the reverse strand, counting down.
TGTTTGTTTGTTTGTTTGTTTGTTTGTTTGTTTGTTTGTTTTACACTCCCTCAATCACTTCAAAATATAGTAATACATCAGAACTATGTTGGCGGGGCTGTGGATCGGTGGGGTCTTCGCTCAAATATGCTGGGACTGCCCAAAGCTCCTGGATTTTTGGAAGAATGTTCAAAGAGAGGTTAAAAAGATCTGTGATAGTAACTTTGCTCAAGAGCCCACTCCTTATATATTGGGGAAACTCCCAGATAACATGACAGATAGGGATTTGATTTTTTTATTAAGAACTCTGCTCTGAATGGCAGAGAAAATGATAGCGGTTTCCTGGTTGAAGCTGCAGCCCCCCAACATATTGCAATGGAGAGAGGTAAAAGGTAAAAAGGTCTTTATCATGGAGAAAATCACACTGAGATTACAACTGAACACAGACAGGCTGGTTGAAAGGTGGTCACCTTTAATGCAGGTAATGTCAGATCTCTAGTCACCTTATTACAGATACGCTTGTTTTTGTTTTTTTCAATTTATTTATTTGGCTATTCCTCAGGGGAAAGCCACAAAGTAATGTTTAGTTAATACCATAATTACTGGATTGCTAACTCAAGGGTGCTGCAGGTATATGTGCTAGGCAAGTTATTATTGCCAATGCAGAAGAATTAGTGCATAACAATGCTCAGAGCAGACATGACAAGTATATGAACTTAAAACAAAGTCTATTTGTATATGCATCTTCAGGTTGTATGTTCTTTGTGTTTTATGTGTGAATAAAAAGTTCTAAAGAAAGAAAGGGATTATGTAATATGAGCCAATTAACTGTTTTTTGTCAGGTTTTTTTTTTTTTTTTTTGAAAAATGTTGCAGATTATACCTTAAACTTGCACTGCTCAACAGCATCATTCATGACTGCAGAAACAAGCAGAGTAATAAGTGTAGGGGAGAGGACACTTACCTAATATAATGGACTGCCCTTCAAAGTTGTTGTCCTTCAGCACTTTGATTATTTGTTTCCCTCCTGTGTCAGGGTTGGTCCATCTGCCCACCTCACAGCCTTTAATGTCGTATCTGTGCAATACAAACACAGCTTTCATACAACCATGAAATTTATCAGAAATCCACACAACAAAAGATGGAGAGAACAGATACTGTACCTAATATTGATCCTCTCATC